>CATQJL010000223.1:42409174-42430416 GCA_958299035.1 Cylicocyclus nassatus | reverse complement strand
TTTCCGTGTTCAAGTACTACTTCGAACAGAGGCTTCGAGAAAAGTTCTTTTTGGACATTTTTACGCTGTGCAAGCTCTAATCGAAATCAGAGGGACGCAAGCTCAGGTATGTGGAAAGTCTTTGAGCTCACTTTTTGCCAGGACGCTGCCTTTAAGCAATTTTTATTATGCCCCCGATCAAGCCAAGCTTTCATATCAACTCAGCGTTATGTCTTTGGTCAAATAATACAGCTTTGATGAACGTTATCTTACTTATTAGTAGCAATCATATACACTCCAGAAACTAAGAGAATCTTGTAAGATTTTATATGTTCTCTGGTCATGAAAGCTGGGCATTGTCTTGTATTCATAAACTTTCTTGTAAGCCACGCAGGTTTGTTAAGATATTTATTAGGTCTAACGTTTCGGCAATAATGCCTTCCTCAGAGACCTGAAAGAAAGTCTCACACTAGTTTTTTGCCTTATATGATCAAATCTCTCCTCTTGACAAGCCTAGTTCGACGCCCTAGGAGTAAACAAGTGGAGACATTACACGACAAGTAGCATACCAAGATGTCCACCGACAGCGCAACGACGACGTTCAAACTCCACTAGTGTTAAAAGACTACAGCTGACCGATATGGACAGCTTAAATAGTAGTGGAGACGATATCTATAAGTGACAGTATGACAGAAATGGCATCAAGTCACTTGTGATGGAGAAGCTGTTCATTCTTCCCGTTGAGTTTCGGTTCGCGCGAGAGAATGTATGCCGCTTCAAGCGCTTTGCGAGCAGCAATTCTTGACTCATAACCTAAGATGATGCACCTGATATCGAAGTCGTTGCCGTGATGATCTACTTTCCTGTGTTTCCCTAGCGGACTGGCCATGCTTTCCCGCCTCTTACTCGCCAAGTGTTCATTGACACGCACGCTGAGTTGCCGACTAGTTTCCCCTATGTAGGTAGCGTGGCATGTCAGACATTCAATCTCGTAGACGATGCCAAACTTAGCACAGTCTCCCATTTTTCCGCTAGGGCAAATGACGCAATCCTTCGTAATACAAGCTGTATCGTATAAACGATTACGCACTAGTTGTAGCTTAATGTTGCTTCGGGGGATATTCACGAGAACAACATCTTGCTCCAACTGAACTATACATGTTTGAAAAGCGTGCTTTACTTTATCGGAAACTAGCTGGCTTGCCCGGCTCCGCCGGGCCTGCCAGCTAGACCCGTGTACGTATGTTCCGAATAGAATTGGGACCGAACTTTGCACACATACACTTCGGGGCACTGAGCTTCCGCACATACGTACAGACAGACATACATACATACATACAGACAGACAGACATTCAGCTTTATATATAAGATAAATGGTAAGCATGATGGAATTCTGGCACCAGCTTGGCGATCTTCAGCATTTGCTGTAAACGTTCTAGAATGTCTGGGTTTTGATGAGGAGTAGCCATTAGAGGCTGCTTTCTCATTTGCCAGCTCGAGGGACTCCTGTCGTTCACTTTCCCCATTGCAGACTTCGACTGCCGTTCTATACATGTTCCGCAATACTGCTCGCTTAACGGCGACCAGATAGGCCGACTTCGCGTGTAAGATGATGTTCTTAGAGCTCTCTTTGCGATACCATTTCACTCGTACCGTACCGTTATTTAGCATTAGCTGGGCGTTCAGATACGGGAGCCAACCGTTTCGGGGTGCTTCTCTGGTAAAACTTATGTACTCTGATTGTTGATTCAAAATCTTGAAACACTCGTCCATTTCGGACTGTGTTGATGTTACAATGCAACAATCGTCAATATATCGACAGTACATAAGTGGGCATCGTAATAGCACCGGTCTTTCTATTCTGCTCATGAAACAGATGGCAAGCGTAGGTGCTAACCTTTGGTCCATTGCCAACCCTCTTAACTGTGAATAGTAAGTGCCTGACCATTTGAAGATATTGCAGTTAAGACATTCCTTGATCAGAGTCATTATCGCGCCTTACTGAGCCCATATGTCGAGATGGTATTACCATGTGCATCAAACAGCTCAGAAAGCGCTTGTAAAGCGTCACCGTTTGATACGTTGGTGTAGAGTGACGTTACATCAAATGACTCTACCACAGCCCTGATGGAATTGAGCACGATGTAATTGATCAAGGAAATGCTTGGTATTCGTCAAATGGGCCGGTACTTTGTCGAGAAATTGGGTGACAATTTTACTCAAGAAGCATGATATCCTATCGGATGGCCCATTGATACAGCTAATGATCGGTCGGATTTTGTAGACCGAGGCCGACATGGAGCTCATGTCACGCGCAGAGAGCTTATGTGTCTTAAGAAGACTGTAAAATACGGGACACCATGGGCTATCACGTTTGAGTCTGCTGAGAAACTTTTCGTTGAGGCCAGCTTCTTTACAAAGCATCATCCACACGTGATTTAAGCGCTTGCACTGAGAAAGAAATTCTTTCTCATTTGTGCGGCGATAAATGCTTTCGTCTTAAAGATGGAGCTCGGTGATCTCACGGTCCAGTTGTTGGGACATAACGACGAACTCTCCACCTTTATCGCTAGTAGAAAGGCGAATGATCCCACTTTCAATCAATCCTCGTAACTCTTTGAATCCAAGCCACGCTTAGTTGGAGCAAGATGTTGTTTTTGTTATATATCCCCCGAAGCAACATTAAGCTACAACTAGTGCGTAATCGTTTATACGATACAGCTTGTATTACGAAGGATTGCGTCATTTGCCCTAGCGGAAAAATGGGAGACTGTGCTAAGTTTGGCATCGTCTACGAGATTGAATGTCTGACATGCCACGCTACCTACATAGGGGAAACTGGTCGGCAACTCAGCGTGCGTGTCAATGAACACTTGGAATGAAAAGAAGAAACAAAAATGAAAAAAGAAGCCATTTCTGTCATACTGTCACTTATAGATATCGTCTCCACTACTATTTAAGCTGTCCATATCGGTCAGCTGTAGTCTTTTAACACTAGTGGAGTTTGAACGTCGTCGTTGCGCTGTCGGTGGACATCTTGGTATGCTACTTGTCGTGTAATGTCTCCACTTGTTTACTCTTAGGGCGTCGAACTAGGCTTGTCAAGAGGAGAAATTTGATCATATAAGGCAAAAAACTAGTGTGAGACTTTCTTTCAGGTTTGTGAGGAAGGCATTATTGCCGAAACGTTAGACCTAATAAATATCTCAACAAACCTGCGTGGCTTACAAGAAAGTTTATGTATACTAAGAGAATCTTTCGATATCAACTTTGTTTGAAGAAAAACTGGCTTGCTCTCCAACGTTCAATGAGTTCGATTCATAATGCGATGTGATAAAGCAGGAATTAAACCTAATGGGCTTGCGCAAACGATTTAGGCAAAAGGAGCTTTTACTCGTTTGAAAGCAGATGTCGTTGAACCGTTTATTCCAATCGTTTTGCCCTTTTCTATGTATGTGATAAAAAACGCTCAATTATTTCGAACCATATTACTTAGTCTATAAGTCTTTAAATTATCAAATGACTACTGAAATTTCTATAAAGCATTTCAGATAGAGCGCTCACCTGAAACAGAAGTATGTAAAAGGTTAGCATGGCCACTGCAATTAATCTGCTTTAGATTACTACTTAAATGATTCAACAAGTATGACAGAGCTACACACAGAAAATACAAATTACAAACTAACAATTTCATTACATAATTTCTTTCACAAACTGGTATTTTCGGAATTAATTGATGTTTCACGTTGCAGCCTACCAAAATACAATAAGCATTTGCACAAAGCATGCACGTTCAAAGCACTTTTCTATTTGCGTGTTTCGATTCGGAGCAATAAAGTCAAATCTAAAACTAAGCCCTTCTAGGGATTTGCTTTGGTAATCTTTGATCAGTGTTATCTTTTTTTTAAATAATGATGTTCGACTTCTCATTTCCAGAATTATTACCAAAATATTCACTCTTGAGCTTGAAACTGCTCAATCCCTGTCATCGTATTGCTCATTTGTAGCAGAAAGCGCATACTTATAACTCACTTTTCCAGGAATAGCTTTGGCAGCGGCCACTTCAAAGGAAGGGCCACGTTTAGCGCAAAAGCATTTGGACTCAGTACTGAAATTCTTGTTGGACAGCTTTCCATTTTTCGCTGATTGCTGCATGTCAGCTTCATGACCTCTTCGTACTAACGCAACAATCAATCATTCTAATTTAGCGACCTGCAAGTTGTATGTCAATGTGTCAAATACCCTGAATAGCTCAAATACATCCATATTATCATTAGTACAACGTACAAGCACAACATTCTGCAGCTGCACCTTGTTTGCTAATTCATATATGTTGCGTAATGTCAAAGCTTCCTTTGTTCGTGTTTGTTGCTTCGAAAAATGCTTTAATTTTGTTACAACCTGCAAATTATTTTGTCTGCTGGACAGAAATAAAAGTGTCGGTTTTAGGCGGTTCGTTTGGTTCGCTACTTCTTGCAAAGTCTGATGCAACCTGTTCAAATTACTGTCGAATGGTGATGATGAAAATATTTGCTGCGATTCGAGCAAGCAAAGAAAAGCAGTATCACAATTTATAAGCAGCCTTTGGTTCCATTGCGAAACATTAGCTCATTTAGGCGTAGTTGTTTTCGCTGGTTGAACCCTTTTTAACACGCTTTTCAGAGGATGTTTAGACCCGCTTGTCGTCTTGACTAGCGTAGCATTGATGTTGCATGTGAAGTTTATAGTCAAACGGCTCTACAATGGGCTAGCGAGGAAGCAAGTATAGGAAATAGTATTCTCACAATATCACAGTAAACCGGAAAGTTGGGATTTTGTAGCCTTTTTCATCCTAAAAAGAAGGTTTTTGTGAAAATTCTTACTAGATTTCAGGACAACATATCTAAGTCAACCTTAAAAGCATGTCGCATACAGCTTCTCGAGTTTGCACTGGACAGCAGAAAAGGGCGGAGTTGCTTGCGCTGGCTCGTAGAATAGTGGCTTCCAATGGCTACGAATATCATGCTAGAAGGAGGGGGCGGCGTTATAAACATCATTTCCAGGCAGACAGACTTAGTGTAGTTGATAAGACCCCTTTCAGCGTTTCTTACATCTCCGATGAAGTCTGTTTGGTCAGTGTCTGAGGAGGTGCGGATAGAAACTCTACTCATTCTACTAAGGTTAAATAAAGTAGAAAATTTTTTTTACTTACTTTGTAAATAAAGAAGAGATAAAAGATCTAAAAGACCTAGGATTATATAGGTAGAAGATATGGCGAACGAGTAGGCAGAAATGTTCAAAAAAAAACGCCAGCATGTTGTGTTTCACCAGAGACGGTTAAACATCCGAAATTGTCAGCACTTGCAAAACATCTATTTCAATTTATTGCCAAACTTAGCTGAAGTTCTACAAGAAATTATTTCCAGTGATAGTTTGGTGAGCCACCTAGAAGTGCAGCATACAAAAGAGTTAAAAGCTTTGGAAACGTACTTGTTTCCCAGTTTCTGGTAACCTAAACCAAAAACTCATGTCCACATGGCTTGAATACCCAAAACGGACTGGGCCTCAACCTTGTTTCGAGACGCGGAATTCCAAAGCAGTACAAAATCATTACATATCCTTCTTACTCCAGACTGTACAGACTTGGTCATGCTTGACCCTGCTTATATTTTGAGTTTTCGCTGTGCCTGAGGTGAACCGAGATGTTCTTATAACTTTATCACAGATCATTTGACTGACTTGACTTAAGCAATTCCTTGCTTTTTGAAGGTTCCGAAGATTCTTAGAAGCCAAAAGGTCGACATGAGGGTAAAAAGAAAAATTAGTCTTGTAGTGTCAAATTAGAGGCAATGATCCATACCTCTGAATTTACAAAGGACCGAACATTTCTATCAAGGTTCAAAACAGTTGTACTAGTACAGAGGGAAACAACTGAATTGACGACCTGCTGTGCCAATTACAATGACTAGAAGTGAGCAAGATTGAAATTAATTGTGCAGGGTAGCAAATAGATGGGATCCTCGATGGAAACAGAATCTTTCGGATCCGCTTAAGTTGGGGCCAGGGCAGCGCACGCGGTGGCCAAAAGGGAATTTCAAAAGCGAATTTACCTCTGACCCCAAAATTTTCTGACGGACACCCCTGGCCAAAAAACTGCTCTTGTGCTTGTGCAGCGGACACCTTGCCAAAGTTAAAATTCTCATGGAAAGAAAACTTTCAAGAAAGCAAGATGGAATAGATCTTTTCTTCTTTGATCTGAGCGCATACACACGGACAGTAAAAATCTGATTATTATGGCCAAAGAGGATACAATGTCTTTTAGATGTCTGACCTAAAAGAGCAGGAGGGACAGTTATAGTTATGATCAGGGTCAAGCAAGGGGTGTGGCACACGATTGCTGGTTACGAACTCCCCCCCCCTTCCCCCCTGATTGCTATCTTAATAAGACCCCCCCCCTGAATTATATACCTATCTAGCCCGGCCTAATTGGGCCTCTGTCCACCATCTCTAGGGCCCCCTTTGTCACTAAATCGTGTGAAATTCGATTGCCTGAGCCGGACACAGATACACGGTACAACTGCCTTTTATTCACTGACACATAAGAAAATACACAGTAAAAAACAAAAATTGAAGCCACAGATATAACAAGGAAACCAAGTTCGAATTCAAAATTGGATAACGCCAAATGCTATTCAAGGTTGTTTATATTACAACATCTTGATTTTGCTCCTGCCTGGGAGACTGGAAATACACCCAAAGCTGTGGACTTTGAGGGCAGTCTGGCCGTTCGTACACCAATTAAGTATCATTTACGCTACACTAGGAGCTGCCGAGTCGCGGCCTTCATTTAACATAGGCCGCGGCTCGGCCGGAGTTTCTTACACGGTTTTAGTCCGCGGCTCAGCCGCTGCAATGGTCTGCCCCATCACTGAGGGCCGCGGCTAAGCCGGTGAGCCCATTTCCTCCCGCGAATCCGCCGGTGCAATGAAAATGGGGGTCGAGCAAGAGGTGTGGCCCACAACCGTCGGATACGACCACCCTCCCTAAGTTCTGCCTCAATCCCCCCCCCCCACACATTTTCGTTTGCCTGCCGTAGGCATTATATAAAGGCTTTACCTAGCATAACTAGTGACAAATTTGTAATTATTATGTCAGAAAATCCCTGTTGGTCAAGTTTTAGCGAATTCTGTGGTTTCCCAATTTTGAGCCACTCAAGTAAAGTGACCATTTTCAAACATGATTAACTTATTTCAAAAGCGAATTAGCTAACTCTTCTTGTACTCAGTATGAGCACAACTCCCTGTTAGCCTATATCATGACTTCTGGTTTAAATAAGCATCAAGCTGTGGAATTGGGTGCCAGCCAAGATCTTGTTTTCCCATTTTCGCTTGCAGTGGTTGTGATTCCAGCAACTATGGCTCAAACGAAAGAAAACGAATTCAGCTCTTATTACTTCTACAAAAACTTCGAGATTTTTGCTATCGAAGTGTACCTAATTTGTTTCCTAAAATTCTCTTTGAAGGTGGTGCCACTCACAGCTTTTTAGGGGTTGTGCCACACCCCATTAACTTACCTTCAAACCCTTCAAACTCTACGTTTTTTATATAGTTGCTTTTGCTTTTTTGCTCAACCTTCTTCTTTACACATTAGAGAAATCATTTGAAATCGCTGGGCACAACCCCTGGTTGCCACACCCATTAACTTCCATTCAAAGCATTCAAATCTCTGTCTTTTTTGTATGATTACTACTGCTAAACCTTCTTCTCCATATGACAGGAATTCATTCAAAATTGTTTCTCCTAGGAAAAGATACAGTCGTTTTTTCTTAATTATGCGAATGGAAAACACTGCCAAAGTGTCGGATTACGGCGATATGCTAAGTCTGCGCTACTACGTGAATTGCGAGGGGAGGCGGCAAAAACTAGTACATCGAGCCTGAAACTTTCACACAAGTGATTTGAGCCTGGTTCGTCTCCTTTATTTCGAGAAAATGAAAGCGAAAGATAGGGCAAACAAGAATTTGGCTGCTCTTAATTTCAAACAGCGGAGGTTAGTTGGAGTGGGACTCCTAATGAGATTAAAGAAGTAGTAATACTCTGTAATGGGTACAGAAAGAAATAGTTTACTCAACTTTAAAACAAAATTGAGATGTTCGAAAATGACCACTTCGCTTGCGTGTCCCAATGATTGGAAATTTTAGAATTCCTGAAACTTAATCCACGTGGGTCAATCGACATGCTCATTATGAAAATGATGCTATTGTGCTTTAAGGCTCTACTATATTTTATGCATACTTTACGTTTACAATGATAGGTCGAAACATCATTGTGCCAGTATTTTGCCTAACCGGCCTATCCGGCAATGTTAACGGATATCATGTCATCGCTAATATCGAATTACCTCAATAACTACCCCCCCCCCTCTCTATTACCTCTCAATACGAACCACAGGTGTGACATGCCACACCGTAAGAAACAAAACTGTACGCTCTCAATACTATTTCTTTTCTTGTTTGTCTTTTTCTTGATAATTACCACTTCATTTATGACATGGTTGTTTTTGAAACAATCAGAAAAAAGCAGCGTTTCCTTGTTTTCCCTTCGTGTTGTAGATTGCCTTGTCCTGTAGCGAAAACCTGCAAATGAGAATGCCACCAAATAAAGGATTTCAAACTTGTTGCAGCGTTTCCATCCAGTTTATGGGAATTCCTTTTGCTCTGGCCAAGTGTTTCGCATCTTTTTTTCTTCTGTAAGCTTCTATAACAACGTTCACTTTCTATGAAAGGCAGATGTTTTAACAACCTTTCTTTTGAAGCTTTGCCTCTATACTATCGAAGTTATGGTTGTGACAATGACGAATTATCAACGCGTTACTTGAGTCAACAATGGGATGATCACGTATCTTATATTAGGCTGTAGACTAAGTTTTGCAAGTGGTTTCATAACTTCACTTTCCTTAACTATGGCGCACTCAAACTTTGGCATTATGTAGAGAGTAATGTGTGCTACAAGTACGCACAAATTGTCTGAATTTTGAACACGAAATAGAAAAGTTTCAGGCATTTTTCGAAAACTAGTGAAATTTGAGAATTTCAGGGTTTCAAGCTAAAATGAAGTCTTTAGCAGCCTAGACCATGCGCAGTAATCCGGATTTGTCTATAAATTATTGCTGGAGGTTGACTCCTTTGGCATAGTGAGAAATAAACGAAATTTAGGGGCATGTCGAGATTTGGCGTCTTCACAAAGTCCAACGAGTCGATGTACGCAAGAGCTGGGAACGAGTCAATGACTAAAGAGTCCGAAGCTCGAATTCTGCCGAGACTTTACATCGTAAGGTTATTTGGCCTGCTAAACAAGAATATCATGTTCATTTGTTGAATCAACGCCTCTTTCCTTGTTTAGATTGGGACCCCATATCGTATACCTACAGTAATCTTACAAAAAAACCCTTAGCACGCAACTTCGGTGTCATTTTCGTGATCAGCATGTCGAGTAACCCCCCTATGCCAAGTTTGAGCCAAATCCGTCAAACTTTGAATTTTTCCCCTCCATACCATATACCTACCGTAATCGTCATTGTGACGTTAGAATTCGGCAGAATAGCAGCTGCACTTGTAGCTTACGTAATAACCTACACAATGGCAAAATTTGGATGCCTCATGTTGGGAGAGAGTGAAGTTATGAAACCAGTTGCAAAACTTTGTTTACAGCCTAATATATTTAGCTGAATGTCTGTCTGTTTGTCTGTATGTGTGTACGTATGTGCGGAATAGAAATTTTTATTTGTGAACCATTTTGGACCAAATTTGGCACACATACACTTCGGGGCAGGGAGCGTGTCATAGGCTACTTTCTTTATCGTTCAATATCGATTTTATCGATTTTTATCGATTTTATTGCAGAGTTCACCTACTCAGATAATCGCCGGGGGCAGGCGGTCCGCAAACTCGCGCTTTTCTGCAGGCGGTCAGCAGAATTTTGGGGCGTGGCCAAACCTTCAGCGGGCGGTACTTCCGCGTTCTGCCAGCGGGCAGCAATACAGAATTTTCTGCGAGCGCTCGTCAAATAATATCTTCCAGCGAGCGCTGGCCAAACTTTCAGCAAGCGCTCGGACTCTTTTTAGGTATTTTCGGGCGTACGTCGAGCGCAGGTAAGACTCTGTGTGGCAGAGGTGTGACCGTTGGTTTAATTACTCAAGTTTGAGGTACTTTCTCTCAGCGGAAAGTACCTGGGGGTTGCGCGGTCCTCCACAAAGGAACGTGCGGCCCTCGAAATTTTTGCATATTTTCGCGGAAAGTCCGCGAGAATGCGGCCACTGCGCCGCAGCTAATCCATAAAGAAACCGCGATTGTTCTTCAAGCATTCGTCTTTAATTTTGCCAACTTTCTTCCAAATTTCTGCAAGCGGGCCGCAAAAAATCAACGAACTATTTTTCCGGTGCGCGCTTGCTCAAAATTCGCATGGCCGCCTGCCCCCGGCGGTTATCTGAGTAGGGGCTGGGAGTTGGCGTGGGGGGGGGGGGGTAAGTGAGCATGGCGATTTCGAATACAATATAAGCCTTCAGAATTATCGATTACTTTTACCGAATTTATCGATTTTCTGGAAAGTTTGAGCTACAGGACTGAGACTTAGCACGGGGGGGGGGGGGTAATCGAGCATGCTGATAACGAATACAATGTTAGTTTCTGGAGTTATCCATTACATATCGATTTTATTGATTTTTTGCAAAGTTCGAGCTACGGGGCTGGGAGTTGGCGTGGGGGGGGGGGGGTAAGTGAGCATGGCGATTTCGAATACAATATAAGCCTTCAGAATTATCGATTACTTTTACCGAATTTATCGATTTTCTGGAAAGTTTGAGCTACAGGACTGAGACTTAGCACAGGGGGGGGGGGTAATCGAGCATGCTGATAACGAATACAATGTTAGTTTCTGGAGTTATCCATTACATATCGATTTTATTGATTTTTTGCAAAGTTCGAGCTACGGGGCTGGGAGTTGGCACAGGGGGGGGGGGGGTAAGTGGGCATGTTGATTTCGAAAGGGAACTGAAAATGAAGTGTAGAAGTGCGCACAGGGAAAGGCTGTACAGAGATAGGGATGGGACCTTTATTACAGGATTTTGACAGGGCCGAGCGGAGCCGGGTAAGCAAGCTAGTATTACTCTAATTTCAAGCGTACAAAACGCACCTTTTTCGGTTTTTTAAGTGTGCCGCTCAGCCGCCTCGTTCTGTTTCTGATAACGAGACTTATGCCGCACGATACTCTCAGGCAATACGCAGCGCTATAAATAGTCTTGTGATCGCGAAGTCCTTCGGCGTGTCTGTGCTGTTCGATTTAAAAAAAATCCGTCTTGTTCCATACGCGCAAAGTTAGGATTGATTTGAGCATTTTAATTTGAAAATTATTATTTTTTGCTCATTTGCACAATGAAAATGCACGATCTTGATTTTTCTGTTTTTGTATGCTTTATTCCCTGTTCTGGAGAGGAAGCCATTTGCTCCCTCGGAAAAACGGCTCAGAATCTTTGAAAAATCAAAAAAATGTTGAGATCAAACAAGAGAACACAAGAGGATGTTATTGTTTGTTTTTGTTTATCGCAAAAATCGTCAGCCAACCTCGTAATACTACACATACAGCAGTGCCTCTTCGTATACCTGACGGGAACTCCATCTGCCAAAGCAGTGGTATCAACGCAGAGTACTCTACAATCCGCATTTCGAAATTTGATTTAATTTAGCACTGTGAGCAGACTTGGATAAAGGCAAAGCCTGCACTCCCTAATCTATCCTTGGTTCCACCATTTGCCCTTCCCGGCTTTTCAAAACAACACCATTGAAAAATTTTAATTCCATAGCAGCAAAAGATACAATCGACCTTTTGTAGCTTTTGTACGCATGACTTTTGCACATGCTTAAAGCTTCGAATCACTTTTAAGCTTTCAAAAATGGAAATTACTGGGTTTTGTCTCATGACTTAGCGGGACAAATGGGTACGTTAGAGCACGACATCTACTTTTTGCAGAATCTTGAATTGCACGAGATTTCGAATTTGTAAGCATGCATTCATGACTTTTGGGATAGCGGTAAGTGGCTGCCAATCTTAAAGGAGCATAAATTTTGAAGATTCTTTTCCTCTCAGGTTCATTTTTTTGCCTCCTATGGCAGTGACTAAGTTGGCAAGCCTTTTGGATAAAACCAAACCCATCTCTTATAAGCAGTTGCTTCAATGTACTTTAAGCCTTGGTAAGGAATGGAAAGATAAGGCGAAACAAGGTAAAAAAACGCAGAAAGTATAGAAAACTCTAAGCATCTACTCACGGTGATTGTTCAAGGACCCCATACTGGGAAAGACTGTACTGCTTGCTATTCTAAACATACATATCCTTCCCATAACTTTGCTCAGCGGTCAAAAAAGCTAATCTTCTGCGACCCTACGTCATGCGACACCCTGCTCTAATGCGATTCGGAGCGCGTAAAACACACGATAAATGACCGTCTTCATAAAATCTTCTTAGGTTTCAGTATGTTATGTTAACATCTAGCAACATCTAACTGAGCTTTCTATACTAAACTTCGAGCTGCGTTAGACTGTCTTAGCATAGAAACTGGCCAATTCAACAAAAGTCACATATTGAATCAGTGATGGGAACGTCGTGACGACGTTCACATTCTTTCAATTTAGTTTTAGGCAGACTGGGGAATCTGATAGAAATGTGATCTGTGCATCGTAAGTAGATTCAGTTATCATCTGAAATCACTTGATTGCTTCTGTTTTTTTACAGTCACTGTCTGATGCACAAAATTCCAAAATTTTGAACTTGGCTGAAGTTATTTCAAACTCTGATCAAGGATACCGCACAGCGTATCCAAGAGACCATTAAACAACCCTTTCTTTCTCTGTTCCACTTCCGGAACCTCAGTCTATGACATTCTGGAGCATCAGCCTCTATCATATGTTCTTTGATTTTTTGGAAGTGTAGCGCAGAGCGTTTGAGCGCAGCCTTCTGAAGATGTGCCGACACAAGCACCATCTTTTCGGAATTCGCAGTACAGATTTGAAAAGGATGTTCCGTTTCGTGACCCAGCGGAGTACGTTGCGAAAGCGAAACATTCATGCCAAACACATCATGCTAGACAGTCGAAGGGATACATTCGCCTTCTTGTGACGTCACGGCGCAATCACAAGAAGGCGAAATGGGACAAATGGGATCCCCTCCCCAGTGCTCGCAAATCTCTGCTCCGGGGGGTGGGCCAGATTTGGAGAAGCCCCGAAGCACCAAAACGCGTGAAAAGGGAGGGCTTCGGAGCAGTGAAGTGGCAGGCCCCCGACCTTTGCCCTCCGGAGGTATCCCTTCGAATGTCTGAGTGAGAAGAAACAGACGACAGATGGACACCAAGAACATCGGAGTCGCGAAGCGAAACGTCCCCGAGGAAGTCCTCCAACGAGATGAGCAAACATGTTTGTGGAACGGATGGATCAGCTAAGAATAGCCCTTGGAATATGTGGACGCCGCCGCCGACGACAATCACAAAGATCGTAGATGTCCGAAGCAAAGGACAGGGATCAATGGTGTTTTATACTGGGGCTCGCACATCACGTGAGGACGGGCCATCTAAGTATAATAAGTAAGTATACCGATATCATACATGCGTGAACTTTAATAACCTTACGTTGTTTGTAAGCTGAAGATTCTAAAACGCTGAAATACTGATAGTGGAGTTGAATCAGTAAGTTTACGATCGTCACTACTTCTGGTGAGCAATAAATAACCGGTCAAGCGCTTTGCCTTCGCCTTACGCGATCATAGTATTCCCTCAACTTTATGGACGAGTTCTTTTGATTAGCATCCTTCCGCCTTCCTCATCTCCTATCCATCTCCTCAGACAAATGCTCAGAACCAGCCGCGGGGAATTGCAAATCTCTGGGACTTCCAAAAAACGCTCTCAACCTTTAGAGCTGTCAGAGAGGGCGAAGCGGGGGCGGTCCCCTCGCGGTGACGTCACAAAAGGCCAAGGCACAGACTTCCGGGGGCACTGAGAAAACAGGGCTTCAACGGTTCCAAAAATCTGAAAAACAACCGGGAGTTTCGAAGCGTCCAGCACCTCCAAGGAGATTACGCAGCCAGTTTGCTACGGTGATAGAAAATTGTCATTTTCAACTTGCTCGGAACGTTTTTCTCACGTCTCAGTGTATGTTATTCTAATCAAAGGAGTTCTTTTTTCCAAAAAGTATTAAAAACGTACATTCTTTCATTAATTTGTGCGTTAACACTGCAAGTCAGATTAGCGACGAAAAATGCTCACCTGTAAAGCTAGGAAGGAAAAAGTTAACAGCATTTCCTTTGGGACAATGAGTTGTTTCACGCCCTTTTAAACGACACATGCAAGGCGGCGGAGGTATTATGGAAGTGATAGTGTTCTTTTCAACTTCATTTACTAGCTTATCATGACTCATTCATAACAATTTTGAAATACAATGGCCAATTATCAGTAGATTACTTCCATTACTTTGCCACATCTATTCCATGCAAGTTCACGCTCTATTTGGTTCTATTTGTTTTAGGGACCCATTTTTTGCTAAAAAGGACACTCTAAGTTCTTCTCATCTGAAACACTTTCACTCCATGAGCCACTAATATCCTAGCAAATCTCATGTTCCCTCGCGAATGATTATCTGCCCGTTGCCCTTGCTCACTTCGCAAACTAAGGTCTCTGCTTTACAGAAAATCATGCCATACTTTTGATTTTTTGCACGAGATCTCACCATGCAGACATCACACCAGTCATTTGTCGCAAAAATCGTTTTTGAAGCGGTGGTGAAGTTTTTTTCTTGCTAAATTAAGAGCATTTGCTCGCCAACTGAAAACCTCTCAATACTTTCTCAACTCTAATTTATGCCCACGGCTTTGCCTTTGAATTGTTGAGTCTCACGTAAATTACTCGTTCATATAAACTACCTGCGTTTTGTCACTCAAGAGTTCTCTCAACTTCTCTGTCGTAACAGTGCAAAATATGAGTATAACGTGAAATTAGGCAATCCAACAGGAGCAATGGTTACTGATTTTAACACTTAAGCCTCACGAGTAATGCGCGAAAAACGGCATGGTCGGTCTAGTCATCTTTGCACCGGAAGATTGACGAGGGAACATGAGATTCGGGGGTAGCGCGCTGAGTTAAGTGCGTCCGCGATGGGGTTCGCACTCGGACTCAGGCATTCGCTCAGATCCATCCGGGGGCATTTTCGAAGGGCTCCGGGGCCTCTTCCCCCCCCCCCCCCTCCTCACTCGGCGGGTATCCGACTCGTGTCACAAATGCTACCGAAATTTGTCTCCGAGAAACCCTGCACCTGCACACATCTGGCATGCTGTGACTTATCCTACTTAAGCTCCAAACCCCAATTATGCCCCTAAAAATCATCAAAATCTAGACAGCTCTAGACATGGAATTTCCACTAGGGATGAATACTAAATGTTACATCATTTGTTCATCTATATATATATAAAACTCAAAAATTGTCAGTTTGGAGGGTATGTGCGTTATAAAAATGCGCGCCGCTCAACCAATTCAGCTGAAACTTTGCACACATATGTTTTCGACCCCTGCGCAGATGATAGGCTACTTTTTGCGGCGATTCGTTTGGTCCTTCTATCGATTTATTGATTTGTTTACGTTTTTCTAAGGAATTGAAGGCTTATCATGTTCAATCAAGCATTTTCCCATAATCTGTAAAGGAGGGCGGTGAAGCTCATTTTAACCTCATTATCACGAGGATGCGGTTTGAAGCGGATGTCCCTAGGGTAAGTCATCCATAACATATAAGGGGGGGGGGGCTTGCAGTGCAAGTGAACGGAACAAAGCCCGGGCTGGACCGGGAAAGCCAACCAGTAGTAAATAAAGTAACAAACACAAGAAAGAAAGAAAAAACAAAATTAATTTTAAGTTATCTGTAAAGAATCAAATCAATGCATACCTAAACAAATGTAATCGATGGGTCATATGCAAGGCAAAATTTTTGATTTTGAAGAAGCGAAAAAGTTGGGTCAGCGCCAAGATATGAGATTGAATAGAATGGAAATTACTTCAAACCCGAAGAATCAGTTCACAAATCTTATCAAAGAACAGAAAAACTATACATGAAAGATGAGCTCCCCTAAATAATCGCTTTTTTTCACTTTGGATGGCATTACCTCTTTTTTAACTTAACCAAGACCTTCGCCCCTCCGTTCTACTAAAAGTAAACATTCATGTTTCGGAAATAAAGTGGAGAAAAACAGCATTTTAGGTGTTTTTCACATACTCTATAGTAACATGCGTTTCCTTTCGTCCCTATGTGGCTCACTGTTGGTCCGAAATCGCATAAATGTACAAAAACCACGTTTTTTGAAAGCCCCGTCGAAGCAATGAGCACGAATTATGCCTTCTCAACCTAACTTTTGCCATAGTGGCAGCAATACCGAGTATCTCAAAAGGAGAGACATGTTGAAACGCGTAAGTGGAACCGGAAGCCTCGGTTGTGCGGGCCAAATCGCGCTTTGCGGACCGCTTTGAGGGCAAATTTCTCGTCGTAGAAGGGCCCGGTCCAAGTCGGACTGGGGCAGTCGCCTGTTTGAAGGGTCCCCTAACGAAAAATGTGAAGACCGCACTATCCCAATTTTGTTGAGACACTGGCTTCAAAGTATGTGTTCCACCCTTTGACCAATCCAACTGATTTCCCCCCCCCCCCCCCAAAAGTTGACCAAATCGCTCTTCTCTAGCTTTTTCAGTATCCAGATGGGCAAGCAAAAAGACCGTGCAGATGACAATATCTGATGGCTTCAAAGTCTAATCTAAGCACTTATTGGCGCGAACTTATAGCCCAAAGCTTCTAGAGTTGCGTTTCTCCAAAAAGTTTAGGGTGATGAAATCCGAGCGCACCAAGTGCGGGAAAAGATTTGCGTGGACACCGGGACATATACGGAAAAGCGTTACCAGTACGAATGTCGACGATGACTTCTGACAAATCAAGCAATCGATTCGCAAAGCTCGTGCACCTCTTTGAAAAGTGTTCGCAGAAAATCTAATGCTCCACTGACAAAGCATCTCTTCGCTTTTGGCCCTTTTTGGAGGACTGTACTTCCATAAGATAGTTCAAAACAACTCAATAGAAAAGGATGATGGTAGCTCTACCTCAGTTCTCCCCCTCCCCCCCCCCCGCCCCACCTTCCTCCCTTTACCCTCCGTTTCACGAGTGTCCGCGTTGTCTTAGCTTGGTCAACATGGGCCTAAGCGCGACTTCTGCGCGCTTCGCAGCGTTTCCTTTTATTGGGCGACAATCTTTATGAATAGAAGATTTCCCGATGTACTATATTTAACGATGACCTTTTCCAGAAAACGCATACAGCACTGCCGTGAATTCGGGAACTCCTACATTCTTTTAAATGCAAAGTTTAATAGCTTCTAAAAGGCAATTCCTATACCTGTCGTGTTTCACTAACCTAGAAGGACGGTGATGGTTGTCAAAAGTTCAGCGACATCTGCTGTAAGCAAGCATCGTAAGCTGTCACTTCCAGGGCTTAGACACCATCTTATTACAATGACTTTAAAGCGTCTAGCCAATTGTACCCACTCATATCATGCGATGACAAGCTTATCTGCAACGATGTAAATCTCGATTCTATCAGGCACATGAATCTAAAAATCGAGAACACGGACGATCTCTTGTTTGCATAGTCCCGAAATCACTCACACTGAACTATAGATCAGAGCTAAAAGTCAAGCTGGTAAAAGTTGAATGAAGGAGAGCCACCAATTTAATACGATAGCGTGATTCGTATAACTTAGTGTCATATACCATACCACGGAATATAGTGACAAAGAGCATGTCTTACTACTTGTTACTAGCAAAAAATAACCTGTTCCGACGAGATTTTTCGAAGTATATAAAGAGTTACCTTCTGACAAAACGTCTTTCAGTTGAGTTCAAGTCTATTTCATCCTGCCGGTGGTGGTAATGTGCAGCTGCACTAAAATCTGACACATGAAAAAAATAGCGTGTGAAATGAGAGGCAAACGCACCACAAAAGGTAAAGTTATGAAGAAGTAAACAAAATGATGGTCGGAGATAGGTTGAAGGTGAATCCGCACGTTTTATTAAGTAGTAAAGAAAGTTTCCGAGCACTTGCAAAAATTTTCTTCAAATCGCTTTAACTTTAAGCAGACGGATTCTTTACTGAAGCTACAAACTTCATTGCAAAGACAATTTTGTCCGCAACATATATTTGTCTTGCTGGCTTTCCTCGCTGCGGTCACCAGCATGCGCAGAAGGGAAAATGTCGCCACGAAAAGTGATCTATTTGTGCAGGATTATCTCAGGCATGATGAAAACTGGAGAGCTCAAATGCTGCAGTTATATAAAAGTCTGCCGGGGCTTTTATGGAGACTATTGAGGCCTTTGAGCGACTACATGCAAAAAAGTTTTCCCTGGAAGCTTGGAAAATCGAGCATTTTCGGGGGAGCCGATTCTCCGCCTACCTTCACTTTGGAGCTGGTACAGGGTGACCACCTTCACTTTTGGGTTTTGATTTTTTTGCTGAAACTGAAAAAAGGGAAATTAAGCAAAACGAACGCAAAAGAAAATATTGAGAGCATATCATATGTAGTTTACTAGGAAGTCGCCGTCACCCACTGCGAGCACCTGGAGGCCATCACCAACATGGATGCATATACGCCTCAGCACTTTCTACGATAGAGCATCATGGACGCATATACGCCTCAGCACTTTCTACGACAGAGCATCATGCTTCGGATAACTGAAGAGCTCTGACCCAACGGTCCTCTTTAGGCCAATAACTGTGACCCAACGGCCCTCTTTAGGCCACAAATACGATGAGTACAACTGCATAAATATTTTAATTAAAGGTGTTAATGAAATAGTGTGTTTGTGAGTGATACTTATCAGTTTAACTTATCAGTTTAACTTATCAGTTTTCAAGACGTGTTTGATTTGCACATCAGGAACAAAAATCTTTAAAACCACAAGAACCATAAAAATTTCACAATTTTTTTCCTGCTCCCATTTCCCTATGCAGTTCAAAAAATTTCGTCCAAATTATGAGTGATCTGACTAAGAAACCTGTTAACTTCTGATCCGCAGCTGCACTCGGGTTTTGCGATTTGCATTCAGAAATTACAAGCGGTTGAACTTGCCTTCGTATGCAACTTATTTCGCACCTAGTGTCGCTTCTGCGGGGATCGTCACCAGAGGTGCGATAGGTGGAGCCGGGCCCCCCAAAAGTGAAGGTGGTGGTTTTTTTTGGTTTGGGTTGTTTCGGACTTTTGGGTTTTGAATTTTTTGCTAAAACTCAAAAAAAGGAAATTAAGCAAAACGAACGCAAAAGAAAGTATTGAGAGATATTCTATGTAGTTCATTTTTAGGAAGTCGCCGTCGCCTACTGCGAGCACTTGGAGCCATCACCGGCATGGACGCATATACGCCTCAGCATTTTCTACGATAGAGCAAGGCTTCATGATGACTTCGGACAACTGAAGAGCTCTAACCCCAACGGTCCTCTTTAGGGCCAATAACCGCGACTTAACAGTTCTCTTTAGGGCCACAAATACGATGAGTACAACTGCATAAATATTTTAATTAAAGGTGTTAATGAAATAATGTATTTGTGAGTGTACTCAGCTAGACTTCATGCGTTTTATCAAGTACATTTTGTTATGACGTACTGCGAAGAAAGTAGGTCGATCCAGGCAGTAAATGTCGAGAACCAGAATTTCGATTGATAAAATAATGAAAAATCGTACGATGATTCCATTGTTATAAATCTGCTGGTTGAAAACATCAGCATTTGCCACTTCATAGGTTTTGAAGGGTAAGTGTTGTTCTACCAGATAGTGAAAGAATCAGTTTGATTTGAGGAGTGGCTGCCGAAAACGAGAATTTTGAAAAATCTTAAAAATCTTCTCAATTTTAGGGTTGTTTAATGACAGCTGACAGTTAGACTCTTATAAATCCTCACTTTGAAGGTGTGTGATGTTGAGACTTCTTAGGTTTTGTAGGGTGAGGTTTGCCCTATCAGAATATGTCTTACAAGGGAATGGTCAGAAGTCGAAGTGGCCAATCCATACAAGCTGCATACAATCAAATGCAGCATAAAACGCTGACTCTAAATTTGTCTTCCTTATCTGCAGAACGCTTCTGTGGACGAAATTATAAGCCGTCAAAGGCCATTATTCTGCTAAGAAAATGTGCGTGTAAAGTGCAAACTTGGCCGCACAAAGCCATTCCCGGCTCAGTGTTGAACCAAAACGTGCAATTGGTACACTTCATATGACCCTTACTAAAAGGTGAGCTGAAAGAGCAATAATGTGTCTAATTTCGCAATTTTCGTACACGATTTTTACGCAGTAAAGCTGCTCATAACTTCGCCTACAAAGGCGCTCTCCAGATATAGAGGACAGATTTGAAATCAGCATTTTATGCTGCATCGAATGGTATGCAGTTTGTTTGGACTGGCCACTTCGACTTCTGACCAGTCCCTTGTTAGCTGTACCAATCCACTGAAACATCGCCGAGATTCAGGCTCTTAAAAAAGCAGGTGAAAACCCGTTTTTCAGCTCATAACTTCTTCAGAATTGCATAATTCATGTTGCGACTTCACAGGCTGGATTCTTCTCATCAAGAGCTTTCAGATGATGTATAATATGTGGTGGATTCAATGTTTCTTGCGGCTCTAACCCGGGGTGGAGTATCTCTTCACTAATTCTCCACTCCGCCCATTTCAATGTATTGGCGGGAGGCCGCCAGTGGAGAATTAGTGAAGAGAAGCACTCCACTCCCGGGCACATGCCGTGGGAGGCGTGAATCCCCTACGAATTATACAGGGTGTCCCAAAAAGATGTGCACACTGTTTGATTGTTAATAATTCTCTTGCTTCCATGTCTTTTGGCGAGCTTGAGGTACCATTCTGTAGAGCGAGGATAAACTTAGATTTACAGTATGGAGGAGCTTAACAGCCGCTTTTCATTACTGTAGGATTGGATTACGGTAGGAATTTCGAGGAGGATTTTGAGCAATGGAAAGGTGTATTTTGCCTCAGAAAAAAGCCAAATAAGCCAGAAACTCTTGAACTGGGTTAGTCGCTGATTCTAAATATGAAAACTGCACGTCAGTACGCTGTTTTTTCACGAGTTATTTCAGATTTGGGGTAACAATTGATTTTCCAATGCTAAGCAGAAATGTGAATACGCCATCAAGAATGCTCGAAAAAGTACTCTGCGTTGATACCACTGCTT